>CASGHU020000016.1:0-32775 GCA_949320105.2 Crepidodera aurea | reverse complement strand
AGTTATAAGATATAGTTGTTTCAAGAACTCCCGTTATATGTTTCATGTGTCGTAGTGTATTTTTGTTGTTTTGTGTAATAAAATTAGTGCTAAGTCGACTAATAGTTTAATCTCCAACCCCAAATAAATAATAGTAGTTAAATCAACCTTCTACACCGGTTTATTAATTTCCTTTTGTTTTATGAGTTAGTTTGCTTGTAATTTTTATTAGTAATTTAGATTCGTTATTTGCATTATTTTTTTATTCTTTTGCATTCAGTCCGTTTGTTTTACTGATTAGTAATTCTGGGGAATAAGTGATTTAATTTGCCTTAATTTCTTTTGGAGAGTTATTTACGTTAAATACAGAATTTTCTTTAAAAATATAATTTGAATCTTTGATAATAGTTACCAAATAGTAGTATTTTCCCGTTAACTAAGTTAATTATTTCTACATTTTTAATTTCACGTTAGTTATTTGATTTATTTTGGTTTTTGGTAGTAGTGGTTTTGAAATTGATTTATTTAATTGAAGGTTGATATTACATTTTTCTTTCAGTTATTTATTTTATATTTTAAAACTAGCTACCTCTCCAGATTCTGAGACTTTGGGATTGATCTAGCTCTATTGTAAGGCTTTTTCTTGCCACAAAGAAAATTATTGCCTTACGAGTGACGCCTTAGTACGGAGATTGCTCGACCGCCAGTTTTTTTATGTGGTATGCTCCACGACCCTTAGAAACGGCTTCTTAGGGGCACAGGTAACTTCAGATGGAGATACGGTATTCTCCAGGGGTCTAGTTGATTTCAGAGTTAATAATTTACCTTATTATTTAATTTTTTTTAAAGTCCTGAAAAGAGGAAAGGTTGTGAATATAAACCAGAAAATTAACGTGACACTTATATTGTGTTTAACCAATTAACATTAAAAAAAAATGTTTAATATTTCAAAGCCCACCCTTTTCAACCCTGAACAAACAGAAAATAGAATAAATATTCGATTCGGAGCTTAATAATACTTATGTCGAGGACTTAATCAGTTATTTTATAAAAAATACAAAATTAGTTGGGGACTCTGATATACGGGGCAGCAGTCGAATTTACCAGGTTTTTTTACGTATAAGTCGCCGACTTAATTAACACGGACGGGGGTTGTTCCTATTTTCTCAGCGCAACGGACATTGGCAACCAGAAAAAACTAGAGATGTCAATGTCAGCCAACGCGTGTTGGAAATAGGGTTAATATTGACCACCAGCAGAAACTAGGGAAGCCAATATTAATCCCTGAATATGTCACGGTTGGAGGATGACAGATTGTTTCTAATCTTTCGATATAACAGACATTGTCAGCCAGCAAAAACTAGGGATGTCAATGTCAGTCAGTGTAAGCTGGAAACAGGGTTAATATTGACTACCAGCAGAAACTAGGGAAGCCAATATTAATCCTAGGGGATAGCACGGACTAAATGTGGCGGATTATTTCTAAACCTGCAGTATAACGGACACTGGCAATCAGTAAAAACTAGGGATGTCAATGTCAGTCAACGTAAGCCGAAAACAGGGCTAATATTGACCATCAGCAGAAACTAGGGAAGCCAATATTAATCCTAGGATATAACAATTTTTAAATCAGAGTTATTAGGCTAGAGAAAAACAAGATTCGGGGCAACAAGGAGCTAACAAGGAAACACAAGTACTTACTATAATAAAACAAAATAAGAGAACTTTATTCGTTAAATAAATAAATCAATCATAAACTATTTTTCGGTAAAATTTGGATAACAAAACTGAATTAAATAATTCAAATTTAAGCTACGCTTTAGTATCTACCGGTGAAAAAGAATTTTAAAAATTAGTTTTCAAAATTTAACTCGTAAAAAAAAGAAAGCTCCAAAAATAAATAATCTAACTACAAACTATTATTCGGAAAAAATGTGAAAAGCAAACAGAATTAATCAAATTCAAAGTACGATTTTTATCTGCCGGTGAAAAGGAATTTAAAACTAGTTTTCAAAATTTAACTTAAAAAAAAATAAGAAAGTCCCAAAAATAATTAATTCTAACTGTTATTCGGTAAAAACGTGAAAAGCAAAACGGAATTAAATAAATCAAATTCAAAGTACGATTTATTATCTGCCGGTGAAAAAGAATTTAAATTTAGTTTTCAAAGAAAATGTTTAAATCACACTGTATTTCAGCCTGCAAATTTAAAATGAAATCAACGCGATCGGAATTGAATAAAATAAAACGTTTAGTTTTAGATCAAATTAACTATTAAGTATACGGTAAAAAACGGAATGAAAACACTGAAAAACCTTATCTCTAAACACCTCGGTTGTTTTTAGAATACACTTGGAACGGCTAACTTGATTTTCACTTTATACTTTTTGGTTTCGGTTGTGATAACTAAATGAATCTTTTTCCAAAAATCAGAAACCACCTAAGGTCTCTGAAGCATTCCCTACTCCTCAAAAATTGGTCCCCATATTTTAACACTTGCGTGAGTATCGACTCATTAGATTTCGGCTTGAAATATTTATTAATTGCTTACAATACAGGGTGATATAGCTATGGAATCGAATATTTAATTAAATTTTAAATATAATTTTGATCTTTGCTTTTAACATTTAATTTTCTTTGAATGTGAAAAATAGGTTCATTACAGCGTACATTAAACAACCTATTAAATTTTTGCAAGGTGCATCATAACTGATCTCTGAATTTAATGCTGAATAGTCTAATTTAATTGGCAACGGTGTACTGACCGGGTTGCATTCATCCATTTTAAATTTTATTAATATTGATTTTAAGTATGTGGTTTGATCGAGTGAAATTTCAGAGCCTGACCTGTTTATTTTAATTCCAAGAAAATAATTAAGTTCCTTTAAATCTACCATTTCAATTTGGTTCATTAAAAACTTCTTAAAATTATTTAGTGTATTTATTTCTTTAGTAGCGATCAGTAAATCATCCACATATAATATTACATACCTAAATATTTTTATGAATGAAGAGGGGGAGTTTTTAAGGGTAGAAAACTGTTTATCTCGATTTCCGGCAAAACTGCAAGTCCTATGGAAAAAAGTTAAATAGCAAAGTTGTAGGTAATAAAAAGATCTACAACTTTTTTATTGACACTTTTTTCACATAACCTCAAAATTTATGTGAAAAATTCAAATAACCAAATTTTCGGTTTTTTATCTTTTACAAAAAAATTTTTTTTTCACGAAATTTGGTGTAAACTTACCTTTTTATGTCCCAAACACTCTGTAATTTTTTTGTTTTAAAATATTTATTTTTTTAACCTTATTTTGACTTAATATCGAAAAAGCAGTCTAATTTTCAATCGAAAATTCTCACGTCAAAATATCTGCTTTTTTAAAAAACTCGGTGGGCTTTTTGTTCGTTGAAATCTCTACTTTTTGATGGTGTAAAAAAAATATACATTACTGTGGTAAATGTTCTCAAAAAATGCAAATAAGAAACGAAGAAAACTCCGAATTTCTTTTTTTTTTAAATCATCATGTACAATTTTGAGCTATTTATTTAAATTTATACTTTAATTACTCTTTTGTTTATCAATGTAACACGGAATCTTACGTTTTTTACACCATCAAAAAGTAGAGATTTCAAGGAACAAAAAGCCCACCGAGTTTTTTAAAAAAGCAGATATTTTGACGATTGAAAATTAGACTGCTTTTTCGATATTAAGTCAAAATAAGGTTAAAAAATAAATATTTTAAAACAAAAAAATTACAGAGTGTTTGGGACATAAAAAGGTAAGTTTACACCAAATTTCGTAAAAAAAAATTTTTTTTGTAAAGATAAAAATAAAAAACCAAAAACTTGGTTATTTGAATTTTTCACATAAATTTTGAGGTTATGTGAAAAAAGTGTAAATATAAAAGTTGTAGATCTTTTTATTACCTAAAATTTTGCCCTTTAACTTTTTTCCATAGGACTTGTAGTTTTGCCGGAAATCGAGATAAACAGTTTTCTACCCTTAAAAACTCCCCCTCTTCCACTTCCCGACCCCAGAGCGCCTGTAAATTATTTTTCCTATCATTTTTATCATATTCTCTTTCTTTTCCAATGACTTTCATCCTACTATTATTTTATTTGGTTTCAAAAATTATCTGCACTGGTCTATTTGTTCTAAAAGAATTTTTAAAAACGTCTTGATAACATGTGGGAATATTATTTTCAAACATTTGATCAACCAGCAAATAATTATTAATATCGATATCATCATCTTTATATGATATTATTGGTTTATTTTTCAACCTTTCGCTTCTTCTCACTTCCTGCAAATTATTTAATTTCCTCAATTTTTTATTAGAAATACACGGACTTTCACTATCACTATCACTATCTGAACTCATATTGGTTGGTTCAGGGACATCCTTTAATGAGGATGTTTGACCTTGAGTGCAATTTTCAGGGACACCTTTTTCATTAAGGGTTTGTTTGCACCTTGTTTCGCCCGGTTTGCTAGTTGTGATATTACCTACAGGTTCACAATCAGCAGCACCCACTGCTGAAATATTATCTGTACTTATTTGTACATTTTTTATCTGTATTTATTTTGCTAACAATTTAGTCTACGTCATCAAGTTCTGGTCTTGATGTTTTATACAGGGTGCGCCAATTATTTCCACTCGATCTCTAGCACCGAAACTAAAAGAGATATCAACAAGATTTTTTGTAGGGGTAGACAGTGTCGGACCACAATTTTAAAATATTTTGATGTATACAGGGTGGCTAATTTTTGTGGAATGAAAATTATTTTGGTTTTTTTAAATTGAACACCCTGTAAGGCTTTTTCTCGCCACTAAGAAAAATGTTGCATTACAAGATGACGCTTTAGTACGGAGATTGCTCGAGCGCCAGTTTTTTTATGTGGTATGCTCCACAATGCTTAGAAACGGCCTCTTAGGGGCACAGGTAACTTCAGATGGAGATAGGGTATTCTCCAGGGGTCTTGCTGATTTCAGACTCAATTATTTTTAACTTATTATATACCTTTAATAGTCCTGAAAAGAGGTAAGTTTGGTGAATATAAACCAGGAAATTATCGTGACACTTATATTGTTTTGAACTATTATACAAAATAAAATTTATTTTATATTTCAAAGCCCACCCAATATAACCCTGAACAAAAAATAATACGTTTAAAAGAAACGTTCGATTCGGCTTTATATCGACGGTAATGACGGAGTGACTCAATCAGACTTTAATTAAATGTATCAAAGTATAAAATTATTTATTATTAATCGATTAAATAAAGAAAGACGGGTAAATGCTAAATTTATCAGTTCGCGAAATTAAACGACACGGCTATTTAATTTTATCAACCGGCGAGACAAATCGAAAGAGTTATTTAAATTTTTTAAGCTAAGAAATGTAACAGAACGGTCTAAATAATTTAAATAAATTATATTACTCTAATCAGGGGATTTACCTAACCCTATCTACTCCGGAATTGACTGGAAGAGTTTACTGAATTTATTTATCGCGAACTTAAACAAATTTAAACAAGAGAGTGATCTAAATTTATCAACTTTTAAAATTTAATCGGCAAACCAAATCTCGTACTTGTCACTAAAATGTAAATTAAACGGAAAGAACTGAACTTCAGACTGACGGGTAAATTTGACGTATTAAACTGAGATTTTAAATTATATTCGGGACGCGGACGATTCCTAGACTTTCAACGTAGCCAACATGGTGCCAACACTTCACACAGTTGTACACAATGCCAGGTAACGTGAGTCAGTGATAGAAGTTGCTTAATAAATAGTGCAAAATCAATCCCAAAGTTTTCGGAATTTAATAATGAAATTTACTTCTGCGGACGGACTCCTAGACTTTCAGCGTAGCCAACATGGTGCCACCACTTCACACAGTTGTACACAATGTCAGGTAGCGTGAGTCAGGGATAGAAGTTGCCTAATCGGCCTGTGGGCGCCACTTTAGTGCAAAATCAGTCCCAAAGTTTCGGAGTCTTATAAATAATTAACACAGACGAATTCCTAAACTTTCAGCATAGCCAACATGGTGCCAACACTTCACACAGTTGTACACAATGCCAGGTAGCGTGAGTCAGGGATAGAAGTTGCCTAATCGGCCAGTGGGCGCACGCCACTTTAGTGCAAAATCAGTCCCAAAGTTTAGGGGATTAGTAGTTCTAAAATATAAAATAAATAATTGCAAGTAAAAGTGTACCTTAAACTTTCAATTAAATAATTCAATTCTCGAACTACTGTAAAAAAAACGGTTCTCTACTACAGTCTGACGTCCAGTACGAAATGTAATCTAAATTAAATAAATGTAACTCAAGTTAACGGCAAAATAAATAATTAAATCGTGTTCCGACGATTGTTCGGTAACTACTTTCAAAATAGAGTCTTTATAATAAATTTAATATTTAAAACTTTAACGGTTCCCCTTAAAAATGAATAAATACAGAATTACGGATCCCAAAATAAACGACTTGTTTCCAAACTACTAATTCAGAAAATAATTATTTAATAAATTAAATAACTCTCCACCAAATTAGAATAGGTACGCTTCTGAGAATGAAAATTTAATTATAATTAAACTAAATTATAAATCCGGTAAAATGAATAGACTATTTCAGCCAATTATTCAATAAAAGAAACGGAACTAAAATAAAATCTCAAGTAATTCGGTATTTTGATTTTTAAAATCTAAATAACTCTTTGTAAAAATTAAATGAATTCTTTTACTAATAACTAAATTATTCCCAACTTAAAATAACCGCAAAGCAATCGAACATAAAACAAAACGATAAAAAAAAGTTGTAGCGATACAAAAAAAAACGTAGGTAAACAGTACACGACGCGGCGTCTTATCTTTTAAAATAAACGGATGTGATTTCGGATCAAAATTAATGCGATTCTAATTAACACGGCAAAATCAAATAAAAAATTACGGAAAACAATACTAAGAATTTTATACCTCGGAATACTTTTAAACGGCGGAAAAACGGCTAACTAGATTTCGGTTCGACTGTTCAGAATGAAACGCAGGAAAAGAATTAATTCTTAATTTCAAATTATTCTTCATCTAAGGTCTGAAGCCTTTCTCCTTCCTAGAAATTTTTCCTACCACTTGACTTAAATCACGCACGCGCAATCAATCCTTAAACGGTGTAGCTTGTAAAAGATTTAAAAATATGTTCCCGGTGAACCAAATAAAAAGTATGTACACGGTGAGCCAAATAAAATCGAACGTTTTATTTAATTTTTATTTAATCCCGAAATTATTGATCTTTTCTGTATACGATTATGTCTTCTGATTCTACTTAATATTAGATTTACGGTAGTTTTTTGTATTTGTAAATCCGACGCGGCGTTAACAAGTTATTCCTATTTTAAGCAGATTTAATGAAAAAACAGCACTTCAGAAATATTAGCACAAAAACCACATTTTTTAAAAATTCCTCAAAAAAGCTACTATGATGTAAATGAAACATGCACCTATCACAATAATCACACAACATCTTCACCTGTTGCACAGGGTGTTTGCCGATGGCGTGCCAATAGTCTAGTTTTCAAATGGCAATAAGTTAATTTTTTCAAATGGGACACCCTGTATATTTTTCTTCAGTTAGAAGCTCTCCCTAATACGCATTAAAAAAATATAGGGTTTTGCATTTTCCATTTAATAATAATAATAACCTGTAGAGTGTAAAATTATTTTAAGCCGAATACACAAGAAATAGGTAAATGACGCGAACTGAATTTTTGAAATTGTTAAAGAAAAAATGAGTTTCAAAATATGTTTTGTCTAAATTAAATGAAAATTTTACTTTCAGTTTCAAAATTAAATTTTCCAATTCGAATCGGTGGCGGGATAAAAACAACAACTTGTTTCAATTCAGTTTTTTCCCCTCTATTCAGATCTAAAATGGAAATATTAAAATTGTGATATACAGGGTGTTGTTTTGATATTTTTAATATGTTTCAATTTTTCCTAAAGCCGAACCTGGATTTTAATATCTCTCAATATTTCAGTACACTATTTGTGAGAAGTGTAATCTGTATACCAAAAATGGAAAAGATATGTCATTCAAAAGTTCTGGCCAAATGAATAATTATGCATAATTGATTAAACACCCTGTAACTCGGTTATGGAAGCCAAGAGACCCATTATATATGGGTTATTTAGAACCGCCTTTGTGACCTCTACCTACCTTTAAAATATTTCCGTTTACCAACGGGACACCCTGTATAAACACAGATTGTGTTGTTCTACCTAGCGAATTATGTGAAGGTGTTTTTATAGCTGGAACTCTAGTTAGGGCAAAAGAAAATTTGATTCCTGTCAAAATTATAAATGTAAGAGACCAGGAAGTTACTCTAAAAAATTTTAAACCAAAATTAGAAAAATTAGAAAACTATAATTTGTGCGAATTTAAAACAAAACCTACCTTTTGAGTTACTAGAGCAGATAAGTTATTAGATTTGATAAAATTACAACATTAAAATAGGGAAGAGAAAAACTCATTGGAAAAAATCTTAGTAAAATATTCTGATGCGTTTCATCTCGAAAATGATCCGCTAACTGTCTCTAATATTGGCAAAGAAAAAATTCAATTAAAAGACTCAGCAAAATCAGTTTTTATAAAGCCATATCGTTTACCTCATGCTCAAAAAACACAAATTCACTCAGAAATCGATAAAATGTTGCAAAGTGGCATTATCGAAGAAAGTAAATCAGAGTGGCAATCTCCTTTATTAATCATTCCAAAAAAGGGTTTAGATGAAAGAGGGGAGAGACGAGTTAGAATAGTTATAGATTATAGGCAGTTGAATGCGCAAATAGAAGATGACAAATTTCCATTCCCTTGTATTACAGAAATTTTAGATGCATGTGCAATGTATTTTTCTCATCTTGATTTATCTCAAACAAGCAGAAAATATACGGCCTTTGCTACTGATCGAGGTCAGTATCAAATGACTCGACTTCCTATGGGTATGAAAACAAGCCCTAGTGCATTTTCTCGGGCAATGACACTTGCAATGTCGGGACTTAACTATGAATGCTGTTTTGTTTATCTTGATGATTTAATCGTTTTTGCAAATAATTTAATCAATCACAATAAAAATTTAGTTAAAGTTTTCCAAAGATTGAGGCAAGTAAACCTAAAGTTAAATCCAAATAAATGTGATTTTTTCAAAAAAGAGATTCTATATTTAGGTCATATAATTTCGGCAGATGGTGTTTCACCTGATCCTTCTAAAGTAGAAGCGATTCAAAATTTTCCAGTTCCAAAAGATTCTCAGGAAGTCAAAAGATTTGTCGCTTTCGCTAATTATTATAGAAAATATGTAAAAAATTTCGCAGATATTGCTGCACCGTTAAATAATCTTACAAGAAAGAAAGTAAAATTTTTTTGGAGTCCAGATTGTCAAAAATCTTTCGAAAACTTAAAACAAATCTTGACTAATCCACCAGTACTGCAATATCCCGATTTTTCTCCAGAAAATCAATTTATAGTAAGAACCGATGCATCGAATTTTGCATTGGGGGCTGTATTGTCAAATTCCGATGATAAACCGGTTGCGTATGCTAGTCGAGCTCTTAATAAAGCAGAGAAAAATTATAGCGTAATCGAAAAAGAAATGTTGGCGATAGTTTTTGCAGTAAAACACTTCAGGCCTTATTTATTTTCTAAAAAATTCGTCATTTTGACAGATCACCGCCCTCTAGTGTATTTATTTGGAATGACAAATCCAAGCAGTAGGTTAATAAAGTTTAGATTAATTCTTGAAGAGTATGATTTTACAGTAAAATATATTAAAGGTACAGAGAATGTTGTAGCGGATGCCCTCTCTCGTATAGATATATCTTCAGAAGAACTAAAAAATTTGAATAATGAAATATGCAATTCAGTTTATATTACAACAAGAGCTCAAACAAAAAATGTCAAAAATGAATGTTTAGACAGTTTCAGTAAAAATTCTGATGAAAGGATTGATCACCCTGGAGTTATAGAATTATTGAAACGTCCTAAAAATTCTTTTTGTCTAAATCCAATATCTATGACAGAATTTAAAAATATTAAAAAAGAAAATAAATGGAATTACATTGTTGGGAACTTAATTTATAATAAAGATTCGCGAATAATATATTTTAATCAGGAACCTCGATCGACATCAGACCTAGGTACTATGTTGAGAGAGACCTCATATTTATGATAAATATGACATTCCGGAATTAGTAGTTTTTAAAAATAAGAAAAGTGCAGATTTTTTTAACGATATTTTAAAGTTCTCAAATCTTATTTTAAATTACTGCATCATAGTTTATTACCCTTGCCTTGATAAAATTTCACAAAACCAGTTACAGCGTGTACAAAACACTTGGTGTAGGTTTATTTTTAATCTGAAAAAAAATTAGCACATATCTTTTAAAATTAATGAGCTTAAGTGGTTAATAGTTAATAATTTATTTCAGCTACATTTTCTAATTTTTTTGTACCGTTTATTTAAAAATATAATTCCTGCATATCTGTTTGAAAAATCATTTTTGGAAATTCTGTTCACAGTTTTAATATTCGATTTAATACTCTTACTATGCCACACCATTCTACTGCTCTGTTTGAACGATCTTTCACCTATAATTTAGTTAAATTTTATAATTCGTATCAACATATTATGGCTCTTTCTTCGGTAAACAATTTTCGTCATACTGTTAAAAACATTCTCCTTTGTAGACAATAAATAATTTTTTGAACTCTTCATATAATTTATATTCTTGATTTAAATTCTATTGTAATTAATGTTTGTCTATTTCAAACTATTTTATTATTTTTTTTTCTCTCTCTGTAAACCAAGAAGGTTAAGAGTTAAAGAGTAGCTTCGCTAATCTTCGCCTTCTTGGTACACATGTGTAATACATTAATTTATTTAATAAAGACATTATTATTATTATTATTATACCGGTATCAAATTATCCATAATACATGATGTAGAAAATGTCACAGATATTGAAACGAGACAAATTATATTAAATGATTTTCATATTCTCCCCTCAGGGGGCCATGCAGGCATTAACAGAATGTTTAACAACATCAAAAAAAGGTATTTTTGGGGAGGTTTGCGTAAAGACATCGAAAATTTTGTTAAAAAATGTGACGACTGTCAACGCTATAAACATTCTAGGTATATTAAATAAAGAGCAAATGACTATCACCACTACAGCTTTCTCGGGTTTTCAAAAAATTTACTTAGACCTAGTTGGTCCACTACCACAAGATTCCGAAGACCAAAAATATATTTTAACTCTACAATGTGAATTTATAACTTTATTTAAAAAAAAAATAGGTACATCCTAATATACAAAAAAGATAATAATATTAAACATTAATATAAACACAATTTAAAAATATCTACAATATTTGTTTATAAGTGCCAAATTATTAAAATACAAAAAATACAACAACAAAAAAAGACATTAAATGTCATAATTTGATATTTTAATGGTTTATTAAGTGGTTTAATAAATTCCTTTTAAACAGAATAAGACTGGTAGAAGACTTTACATTATCAGGTAGACTGTTGTAATTAATAAATCCTTTAAAAGTTAATGTTTTAGTATTAAACGTTTTTGTTTGCTTATTTATATACAAATTATTTCTTATTCTAGTATTATACTGGTGAATTTGATTAGTAAAAATAACATATTTGTCAAAATATGAAGGTAGAAGATTATGTAACATTTTATAAATATATACCATCGTTAAATATGTAAGCCTGCTTTCTATAGATAACCATTCTAAAGTATTTAGCATTAGAGATATCGGGGCATACCTGTCACATCTCAAAATAATCCTCATTGCGCGAATCTGTAGTTTCTGTAGTGTTCTCATTTTATTTAAATCAGATGTGTATAAAAGAGTAGGACAATATTCGAAATGTAGTTGTAAAATATACCGTTATTCGTGACTGCATAATTAAGTGAAAAAAAATACAATTTCTTTAAGATTTTTTTCTGTATGTAATTAAAATGGCTATAAGCTCAATTTTGTCATTTTCAATTTTTATTTCAATTTGATTTAGATCTAATTTTCTATATTTAAAAGGTGTCGTAAGTATCATAGCTTTCGTTTTGTTAACATTTAGTTTTAATTTATTAGTTTTTAAATATATAGCAATATTGTTTAACGCCTTATTCATTTTTTTAATAGCTTTACCTAAATCATTATCACTAACCGATGCTAGTGCATCATCAGCAAAATAATGTTCATAATCACATTTTAATGAAGTTATTTTTCACAAACTAAATAATTTGAATAATTTCGAAATTAAATGAAAATTTATTTAAAATTAAATAAAACGTTCGATTTTTATTTGGCTCACCGGGTACATTAAATATTCAAAGTCTCGAGCTAACGCCGTTTAAAGATAGTATTGCGCGCGCCGCGAATCCGGTCGCTTTGGAAGGGATTTTTCGGTAGTAGGAATTCTTCAGAGCTTAGGTGAAAAATAATTTGAAAATAAGAATTATTTCGCTTTCTCCGATCTAAATTAACTAGTCGATAACAATATTCAGTAGTCCGAATTTTTCCGCCGCCGTTATAAAAACCTCAGGTATACAACTGATAAGATCGTTTTTTCCGTGTTTTGAATTTAATTTATCACCGTGTTAATTTGGTACAAAATCGAATCGTTTTATTTTTGCTTAGAAACGCGTTAAATATTTTAGCCGAAAAAGATTCTTTTAGTTTTAATCTTTTTGATTTCCGCTCATTTTTTTTGGAAAATTTATTTCGTGGGGAATAATTTTCGTTTTATTTTATACGGAGAGTTATTTAAAGTTTGGAATTAAGATTTTCATTTTTATTTTTTTTATTGTTTACCCGGTTTACAAATGTTCTTTTGTTTTATGAGTTAGTATACTTGTAATTTTTTTTAGTAATTTAGATTCGGTATTTGCATTCAGTCCGTTTATTTTACTGATTAGTAATTTTGGGAATAATTAATTTAATTGGTGATCCGTAATCATCTTAATTTTTTTTTGGAGAGTTATTTACGTTAAATACAGAATTTTCTTTTAAAATATAATTTTAATCTTTGATAATAATTACCGAATAGTAGTATTTCTCCGTTAACTGAGTTAATTATTTCTGCAATTTTAATTTCACGTTAGTTATTTGAGTTATTTTGGTTTTTGATCGTAGTGGTTTTGAAATTGATTTATTTAATTGAAGGTTGAAATTATATTTTTGCTTTCAATTATTTATTTTATATTTTAAAACAAGCTACCTCTCCAGATTCTAAGACTTTGGGATTGATCTAGCTCTATTTTAGGCTCCCCATTACCACTTAGGCAATTTCAATCCCTTACTCACGCTAGTTGGGCTTTGGCGTCAATCGTATTGACTGTCAATGTCGGCTACGCTGAAAGTTTAGGAATCGGTCGCGTCCCCGTTTAAAATCAAAGTAGAAAAGTAGGATAAAGTCATCCGTTAGACTGTATTTTAAATATAATAACTCTCCTGAATTTATTTATTTATTTTCTGAATATAAGTAATTAAGAATTAATTTATTTACTGTAGTTTGATTAATTTTTAAAGTTAATGAAGTCAACTAACTCTTCCGTTAATTTTGATAAACTCCGTCGTGTCAGTTTATAGGTTAATAAGGTTCTCTCTTCCGTTTTAATGTAAATATTTAACTTATTAAATTCTTCCGTGTAATTTAATAATCGGGTAAATTTAATTATAGTCTGATTGAGTCATTCCGACAGTAACCGCCATCAGTCGGTAGCCGAATCGAACGTTTTCTTTTAAAGAATTATTATTTTTGTTCAGGGTTAAAGTGGGTGGGCTTTGATATAAAACAAATTTTTATAGTGTAACGTAGCTAAAAACAATATAAGTGTTACGTTTATTTCCTGGTTTATATTCACCAACCTTACCTCTTTTCAGGGATATTAAAGGTATATAATAAAGTAAAAATAATTAAGTCTGAAGTCAACTAGACCCCTGGAGAATACCTTATCTCCATCTGAAGTTACCTGTGCCCCTAAGAGGCCGTTTCTAAGGGTTGTGGAGCATACGACATAAAAAAACTGGCGCTCGAGCAATTTCCGTATTAAAGCGTCATCTTGTAAGGCAATATTTTTCTTAGTGGCAAGAAAAAGCCTTACAATAATGTGAAAACTGGATTCCCTTTCGGATATAAATAACAACACCTCCTGTGTGTCTAGAGTCTGAATCACATCTAACAAGTGTATAATTATTAATTTCAAGTTCGAAGTTGTTGATATCAGTTGTTGTTCTGGATTCACTAAGCAGAATCAATGCAGAATTGTAACAGCAAACATCTGCTATTAATTGAGTTTTATTTGCTAATAAACTTTCAATATTTAAATATACTATATCTGAATTATATTCTAGTTTAGTAGAGATCGGGATTAGTTTTTTGAATTATTTTGTACATTCTGTTTAGTTTTTAGATGTGCTGCCATCTATGATTAGAAGAGAGTATTGACAATTACTAAAAGCAAAAAATTCCCGGTGTATTGGGGTTGCATACACAATTTGCATTGTGTGTTGCAAAGCTTTTATTTGACTGATTCTAGTCAAAATGTCACTCTCTTCTTTCGTATCCCTTTCAGAGATTAATACAAAGTTAGAAAACAAGTAAGGAATTTAATTTATCAGATTCGACATCCTAAGACCGGTTTCTGCTTTTCGGCTTCGTCAGTTAGGCTTTTCGAATCCAATAAATAAAATTCCAAACTCGTACAAGTCAATAGCTATATCCGCTATAAGATAAAATTTTTACATGGGTCTTAGGATGTCGAATTTGATAAATTAAATTCCTTACTCGTTTTCTAACTTTGTATTAATCTCTGAAAGGGATACGAAAGAAGAGAGTGACATTTTGACTAGAATCAGTCAAATAAAAGCTTTGCAACACACAATGCAAATTGTGTATGCAACCCCAATACACCGGGAACTTTTTGCTTTTAGTAATTGTCAATACTCTCTTCTAATCATAGATGGCAGCACATCTAAAAATTTTATCTTATAGCGGATATAGCTATTGACTTGTATGAGTTTGGAATTTTATTTATTGGATTCGAAAAGCCTAACTGACGAAGCCGAAAGGCAGAAACCGGTCTTAGGATGTCGAATCTGATAAATTAAATTCCTTACTCGTTTTCTAATTCTGTTTACTGATAATTCTAGGAATACCATTTACATATTTTATGCATTTTGTATCATCACCTGCATTAATAAAGGAGTTCAATTTTAATTTTAATTGTTTATAGTACTCCCTCTGTTTAACTGTTTGATCAGAATATATTTTAACTGAAGGAACTTTACCAGTAATTTTATAATGGTTTTTTAATACCTGTTTTACAGCTTCGGTTGAATCCAGTTCGACTTTCAAAGGACGGCTTTTTCCTCCCTCATACTTTCCAACTCTCATAACTTTGAAATTCAAAATATTGCCATCTACGTGTGAGAATAGCTTCTTTATTGTATTCTTTTAATCTTCAATTCTTTCATTTCTGTTAGTAATAGAAGATTCATTCACATTAAATATAATAATGTTATTGGTTCCCCTTCTTCTTTCTTCCATTTCATTCATAGTTCATCTTCCATGGATTTATTTTTTTGCTTTAAAGTATCAACTTCTTGCTTCAAATTTTTAACATCATTTTTAATATCCTCCATTTGCCTAAACAGCATTGGAACTCTCTTGAATGCCTGACGACATTCAGGACAAAAGAAAATCAGAGATCTATTCTGTAGCACAATTGCACGCACTTCAGAAGCTGCTAAATTTGTACAGATATCAGTTGCATGAAGAGCTACATGACAGCTATCACAATTTATTATTTTATCTTTTTCATTAATTGCATTCTTGCAAGTTTCACATTTATTTGGCATTTTTACTGTATGTAGAGAAAATTAGCTAAATAAAATCGGTACGCCACTGGAACTCGAAGAAGCGATGTTTTGAAAATTCTTATCAGAGCAAGTTTTTGTTTCTTTAATTATTTTAAATGTATGTCTTAATAAAACTTTTACAATAACTTACAACCAATTTTATTCCTCCCAACTGCAATTAATGTTCAAACAGCATACACAGTGTTCAAGATTTAAAAATTCCGAGTATTTTGATACCAAATTTACCACATTAAACTCGTTTTTAATCACCGAAAAAACACAAAAAACCAGGAGCATAAACAAACACGTCTACATGTCTACAATTTTAAAAATCTGTTTAACAAAATTTGTAGAAGCATATCCCTTAAAAAATAAAGAAGCGCACACCGTCGCTCTGGCTTTGATAAATAATTTCATTTTAAGGTATGGCATCCCAAATGAAATTGTTTCAGATCAGGGTAAGGAATTTTTGGCATGTATTTTAAAAGAAATATGTCAATTATTACAAATTAAAAACCTTAATTCAACAGCATACCACCATGAGACCCTATGTGCTCTTGAAAATTCTCATAAAAATTTAGGTGCATATTTGCGAATTCAAGTATCTAAATACGGCAATGCATGGAGCACATGGGTCCCTTACTGGTGTTTTGCTTATAACACGACGGTACATACGGAAACTAAGTACACACCTTACGAATTAATATTTGGAAAACTCGATAAATTGCCGTCTAATTTACAAAATCAAATAGACCCTATTTATAATTTCGATGATTACCCTCGGGAACTAAAATATAGGTTGCAACAAGCATGTAACGATGCAAGAGTCAATTTAAATAATTCTAAATCTAAAAGAAAATCTACGTATGATGTAAATAAAAAATCTGTAAAATATAATGTAGGAGATAAGGTTATGTTAAGAAATGTGGGTACCAATAAGTTAGATCCATTATATAGCGGTCCTTTTAGCGTTATAGAGGAAAAAACTCCAAATATTTTAATAAAGATGGGAGAAAAAACAGTTGAAGTTCACAAAAATAGAGTTAAACTGTATAATAGCTAAAAAAAAAAAAATATTTATGGATAAATATTTTTTTTTCCTTTTTCCGTGGGAGATGTAATAATATAAGTATTTAGATTTAGTTTATTGGATGCATCCAAATATATCATACCGTATATCATTTTATATTTTATAGTTTATTGAACTGTTTAAAACTAGGTTAAGCAATTTCTTTATTATTAATTATTTTATATTGTTATTAATCGACACTTTTCCTGACGACGCAGCAATTCTGCAGTCGGTTGGAATAGTCGATGAATGTTGAGTGAATTCAATAAATGACTTTAGAATAGTAAAGATAATTTTTATTATTTTATTATCTTGAGTATTTGAATATACAAAATTACTAAGAACCTGTACCATCACAGCCTAAAGGAAGGTGTATATTCCCGAAATTGTCCGTGTAGCCAAAGCAGGTCCCAGCAGCCGCAACCAACACCAGAGACCGTCACTATACCCGATCATGACCTCCGACCGCATCTGACTCTGGAAATAGAAGGTGAAAATTTCTTAGCATTGTTAGACACTGGAGCTTTCAAATCATATTTAGGAAATCGATTAGCGGAACATCTTTCCCAGAAAAAGCAGTAAGGACACTTCAGAGGTTAGATGAAGAATAATTTTTAAAGAAGAATTAATTCACTTTCTTCGATCAAAACCAACCTGTCGATCTAAAGTAATTAGTAGCAAGCTCCGAATTTTTTCCGTCCGCTGTCATAAAAAACCTTAGGTACAAAACTGATAACGTTGTTTTTCCGTGATTTAATTTATCACCGTGTTAATTTTGGACTAAGTTAAATCGTTTTATTTGGCTTAGAAACGCGTTAAATCTTTTACACGTATTAGTATACCGAAAAAGATTATAACCCTAATCGGATTATTTGTGTACGCACGAAATGAGAGGAATAAATTCCATAATTTTTAATTCACCCGAAACGAGAGGGTTACAGGTAGTTTTTGATTTACGCACGAAACGCGTCGCCCGAAACAAGAAATCACCAATTAAACATTTGATCTGACTTTGTATGAAATTATAATTATATTAAAAATACAAAATTATTTAACTTATTTACATCATGTTTCATTAATTTTTAACAACATTTAAATAGTTGCTCTGCTAGGTTCATCTGTAGCTAGCAGAACATGCGTTTCTTATAAGAATTAAAGGAGCACAAAATTTTTAATTAGGGCACTAAATTAGCATATAATTATGAATGTACTTTTGTTTTGTTCTGCTGACCTTGCTCATGTGAGCTAGCCGACCAGTCGAAGCAGGTGGAGACCCGATTTTTATGGAATATCCCCAAACATAATAAAATTCAAATAAAACCATAATTGATAAAAAATTCGAAACATTATTTGTGACCAGGAATTTGCGATTTGGCCCCACTGTACTGCGGTGGCACAAAATATGAGATATGATTAGTGTTTGAAAAGGATCCTTTCAAGAAAATCTTTTAGTCTACCTATTTCTCATTCACTTTACCGACCGTCATAAATTTCTCTATCTCTCTCTTGACAAAATAATTACGAAGATAAATAGGGAAGCCTTAAAAATGTAACGGTTCCATTTTTCCATCAGATCTAGAATTAATTTTTGGATGCCCCTGGTATTTATATATTTTTTAGTTATTTGACAGTGACTGACGTTAGGAATTGATGACAATTTCTAACTGTTCTAGTTTGCTGCAATATTGCGTTTCACTCCAATATATCCACTGTTTTAGTTTTAAGTGGATATTTAATCAAATATAATTTTGGTATGCGTTAATATTTAGATTTTATAGTGATGTCAGAAATTGTAAAAGGAACGTTGACGAGAAGTTCGTTTGTATTTTGGCTTGGATTTTTTGTATAATGGAACTCGACTGGGAAGTCGGTACTGTAGATTGCATTTTCGAGTTCCTATTATGATTGGTCCTAAATGTCACATGACTGATTGGCTACGGAAATTCAGACATGCGCAAAAGCGAGACAAGATTTGGGAAGGAGGACGCGCGGATTTTGTTTTGAAATAGTTGTTGAATCATAGACAAATAAAGGTAGACACCCGGATGAATACACCAAAATGGCAACCAAGCCCATAGTTCTTGCCCTCCTAATAGTTAGCGCAACGGTCGATCAGATGATTCAGATGTTGCCAGTGTTCATCTAAATTCTAAGCGAAAGCGACAATTAACCCAATAATGCAATGTTTTTCATAATATTCAGATAATTTTGTTACACAATGTGGCAATGCGGAAAAAATTAAACTTCAATAACTGCTGTGGAGGGAAATATGTAATATTCTGTGATACAAGGCCAATTTAATTTTAGGTTATGTTAGGAGATTCTAGGTAAGTAATGTAAGTATATTTTTAAATTAATGTAGATTTAGTAAATTTGTTTATACAGTATTTTTGAAGATTACCTGATCCTTAAACCGAAATTGAAAATATGTCTAGCCCAGGAAGATTTAGATATAAATGTCTAGTCCAGTCTTGCCAGAACTGTTTTTACAATCCCATATTTGATATTTCTTATAAGAACAAACATTTTTTTAAATTTCCTAACCAATTAGATAGGCAAAGCTGGTTTCAAAATTTAAATTTGCCATATACAGAAAATATTTCTGTTATTTGCGAAGATCATTTTTCATTAGATTTCATTACGTCGCAAACGATTAGTTATAAATGCAGTGCCTCTTAAAGTTATTACTAACTGTAATCCAACAAACAATGTAGTTTTTATAATACCCGAATCTGAGGCTGGACACCGTGAAATAATAAATCAGCCACATGATTTAGTTTTGTCTGTCAGCAATGAAGATAACAACTGTGCCAGTCAAGCAAAACGTAAACTTAATTTTATAGATGAAAAACCAAATAAAAAATTATGTACTTATTTTAAAGAAAAAAAATGTAAAAATCAAAATGTACCTGTTCAGTTCATTATTAGTATTAATAAATTATTTTTTGTTTAAGTTTAAATTTAAAAATGTTTATTGTTTGTGTTTATTTTACAAATAATACCTAAACCTGGCACTTCTAAATATTTAAAATGTCTAATATTAATAGTTTAATTATAAAATGATTTGTTAATATTTATTTATTAATAGAGATTAGGTATTGTTTGTATTAAATCTAAAAAGCCTCCCTAGTGTTTTAGTACACTGCTATTACCTCCACGTGGTGGGAAGCGGACAACAATAAATTGCAAGTATATTTTTATTTTCAAGCAATTGATTGGCTAAAAGTAGCAATTTTATTTTCTTTTAATTGTTTAATTTAATTATACTGAACCTTTATGATTATTTAAGCTTTGTTATAAATGGTTTTTAAAAACATTCCAAAAGCTTTTATGAAATGTCAGATAAATAAAAAAAATATATTATTTACTTTAATACAAAACTAAAGCTGCATATATTTACATAACTCTTTTCTTGTTTTATAGGCTCTAGATGTATGCATATAATATGCCATCTTCAATTAATTACATCTTTTATCATAATTTAAATTGTTCTTGTTTTGGTATTGTTTTTAATAAAAATATTTATTTAAATGTGTTTCAATTATTGTTTTGTCGTTTTAATAACAATCTCTTGTTTCTGACCAAACTTTGCATATTAGTTTCAAAGCTAATTAATTATTTAAATAGCTTTGAGCTAATTTGTAAATATTGGTCAGAAACAAGAGATGAGGTATAAATAATTTTAAATGAACCGCCATTCTACTTCTTTCTTTCTTCTTTTTTTAAACGTTGTCTTTAACTATTAGGGTGTTCGCACACCTAAATTAGTTCCAATAAGATCCGTGCCCTCCTATCTGGCGTCGGAATGTTGTGAATTTGTTGACACTCATTTCCACGGGGATTGCATATCTCGTTTACTTGTTACTTTATCTATGTGTTGAATAAGATCTTTCAAGTATACAAAAGCTTCGGTTTTTCCTTTTTGGAAGAAACACTTAAATTGTGGCAAATTGCCATCCCTGAGTTGTTTGGGGGATTAAAAGTGCCATTCCATTTGCGAGCAAATTGTAGGAGATATTTTGGTCTGTTGTATACTGTAAAGTATTTGTACAATCGGCTTTGCTCGCTCGACTGCTGTCGGTTTATTGGAGGAATTTGCCGTCCTTGTGATACAACTTTACCGCTTAGTTGCTTTCTGCTGTCTACTAGAAACTAGTTGATTTGGATTTGGTCTACTGGAACTTTAATGTGGATTTGGTCTGCTGGAAACTAATTTGATTTAGATTTGGTCCATAGAAGAAATAAGAAGTCAAACGGTTTGATAAATTTATTTTTGTTACTTTCGTCAATCCTTGTTTTGTTAATTTGCGCATACCAATATTTTTGTAATTTTCTTTTTTATATAAATTAAATTAATTAATACTTTAACTATCTTAATATCCCATTCAGCCTTGGTACCACAGCTAAATGAGAGCGTCAATTTCTTTTCTCAATGACGTTTAATCTCTGTTTAGTTGTTAGTTGTTTTTAAACCATACCTTTTTTAATTGTTTTTGTAATTTGCCATAGAGCAAATTGTATTTTGAACATTTTTATATTTGATTTACGCACTTTTGTACACATTTAATCATTTGTTTGGGATTTGGGTTATTTGTTTTACTAAATCGGTGATATGTTGGAGTTTTGTCTTACATTTCCCCCTTTTGTTGATTTTCAGAGGTAAATTAGGTCACTTAAGCTAATTTAAATCAACTGGCGCTTCCCGAGCACTTAAAAAGGAAGTTCTCTCTCCTCAAAAGTTATTAACAATTGAACAGCTCATTTGTTAATTTAAAATTGTTAATAACTTTTGAGGGGAGCGTCCAATTCAGAAACATTTTTCGAAATTGGATTCGGGGGGAAAAATACAAAAGAAAAACTTGGCTCTTGAATTTTTTCAAACGACAAAAAAACAAATTATTGTTAAAAAATTGTTAATAATAATTGATGGCCCACCATTAGGGCAAAATGAGTTGCATATTCGGATTCAGCGACCCTGAAAACATAAAATCCACTTGGTTTTATCCTCGAACACCAATTGGCCGGTTTTACCCCCATGGCCAATAGACTAGGAGCTACGCCGATAGGCATAAGGTTGCGATCGACAACCCACCACTATATGTAGCCCTATATTGTTTGATAGCTGTATAGGGCGTTACAAAAATAATATTTTACAAATCAATGTCTACGTAGCTATAGAAAAATTGAAATTTTTTATGAGTTTTTAACAAGAATCAAATTTTTTTAATGTCACTATAAATTTGCATAGGTATACAAATTCTAGGAAGTTAAAAAAATCTGTTGTGTCGCCACAAGACTTTCTCGGCAGTTATAAAATAAAAATTAAAAAAATTAATTTGGTGTTAAAATTTTTTAATGGCCAACCAATATTTGGTATCCCAAAAAAAAGTTCGTTTCGAATTTTTTTAAAGTAAAAATGACATTTGAAATGTTTTAAAAGGAAAAAAAATTCACATGTCAAAAAAAGTAAAACAATTTTTTAGAGTCGGAATTTTGTTTACTTTTTCTTGTGTCAATGTCATTTGGATTTTAAATTTAGGGAATGAAAATTTCAGGACCAAATAAAAACTTTAGGTCTATTATTTTTTTTGTAATGTACATAGGGCTACTGCGCCCCCTGGTGGGGCAATTTCAACTAAAAACAAACGGATTCATTCCGCGATGATCCGATACTCACTTACCAAATTTCAGCTCAATCGGATCAAGCGTTTGGACGCTACGGGTTGCGATTTTTTAGTTAAAAAATTTTTTTTTTAGTTTAGGTTCAATCAAAAACTGATGGGTTCAATCCCCGATTAACCGAAACCCATATACCAAATTTCAGCTCAATTGGATTAAGCATGCGGACGCTGTCGTGGAAGAATACAGACAGATGGACAGACTTCCATCTGGAAATCGTTAATCGTCTCAGGGGACCTCAAAATGGATATAGCCGTCGTTATCTCAATTTTGAGGATTATAGTACCTAGGCGAATTTTCAAAAAATCATATTTTCTAAACCGTTTAAGATTAAAAGTTAAAATTCTAGTAGAATGTAATGATATTTATTATTTTAGATATTTAATAATTATTTAGTTAGTTAGTATATTTCACAATTTCCTCTATTAGTGCATCGACTCCAGGTATAATGATATTGACTTATGAATATTGTTTAATCAGCAATAACACTGTTGCTACCTGAAGTACTTTGCGCTGATAGATGGAAATTGATATATGATTTGAGGTGAAATGAATTATTGTACAATGATTATAATTTGAGCTATCAAAGAGAATAGACATAAATAAATTGGGTTTTTTATAAAAAATGAGTTTAAATTATTTAAGTCCAAAATAGAAGTTAGTTTATCACAAGAATGAAGTAGGGATAAGTACCTAGGATCATGTGCATACACAAGGCTGGACATTTATTCATAGTTGAGTAGTTGAGTCAAGTAAAAATTAATATTTTTCAGCGCCTATGCACACGATCCCAAAAAACCATATATAGAATCCGTATTTCGAATTTGAGCCCTTAATCTCAATTACTTTACTTAACAGAATTTTTTGAAAATTACGCATTTTTGGGGCTGATAATTGCACCACCTAGCGAAATATCACCGGAAACTATCGATAGGCGGAGCAAGTACAATTGGAATAACAATTTATACCCCTTCCGTGTTTGTTCAGTTTATCTTACGAAGTTATTGTTTATTCTTATTTCTGAATTTGATATTAGTGGAGCAGTATTTTGTTTTTATTATAATAGTGTGTTTTGTGAAATATGGGAAATAAGAAACGTAAGCAGCTTAATAAACTTTCAATTAGTTCAATGAGTAATTTAAAAAAAAACGGTAAGTTGATGATAAAAACAATTTTAAGATGCGTTGTTTTTTAATAAAAATAAGTGAAATAACGGTGATTGTTTCTTTAGGGCGGCATTATCACGGTGGAGAGAACCACCCCAAAACGTATTGAGATTGGATGAATCTGTTGAAGTTGAAGATACTGTATCTTTGGATTCTACTGTCAATATTCCAGAATTGGATGATTCTTCAGATATTTCCATAGAACTAGAAGTAACGAAAAAGGATTATATCGTCGAAGGTAAACGAATAATAGATATTGCGTACTTCTGGACAGAAGTATTCGATAATAGTACATTGTTTACATAGTAGTAAAAGCGATACATTCCCGGACGACAATGCAAATTGTTGGCCGAGGCGTTAAGCCGAGGCCAACAAGCATTGAGAGTCGGGGAATGTGCTTTTACTACGAGGTAAACATACTATTTTTTCTGAAATCGCAATCAACATTATCATAAATTAAGAAATTTTTATAAATGCATAACAATTTTTTATGACCATCTAATTACCTATGAAATCGTATCCATGACAATCAATGTTCGTTTATTGTTATGAGAAAAGTCAGAGATTCACTACTTAGTTCGGTTTAATACCTACTTATACTTATAATGACTTTTCAGGTAGAGTTCAGCCCATGTTTAATAATTGTACAAACTGCAACATAACTATAAATATACAAAAATACTTATAATAATATATTTAATAAATGTTCTTAAGATGAGTTGGTTGTTTGCGTGTATTTATTTACTATCTTAAGAGTCCGTACCCTAGTCAAAATTTATATGCCTGCTAGAAAATGTACGATTACTTCAAAACGGTGTTATTTAAAAAAAATTAGATAAACACTGGAATGAAGATAAAGACCTGTTTTAAGATCCTACTGTAATATTTTTTCAAAATATTGTACCATTTTTTTACTATCAGTAGTGAAAGTATCCCAAATAGACCAACTTTGAGAATTTTTTTTATAAAATTTGGCAAATAAATTTAAAAAATTATTACAGTACGATCCTCACTTGCACATTTATCTTTCATTTGACACTAGGTTGAAAAAGATTGAACAAAAATTACTCAAAAATCTATGTCATGCACGAAACCTCTGCATGAGTAATCAACATTATAAATATGAAAATATTTTGTAATTTCTTATCGCTGCTCCTTTAAATTTCGGTGTTTCCACGCCCACTGCATATTAACAGGGTCGGATTCGGTTCTGTGTGTTTATATAAACATTTTCAAATACGTGTAGATTGTAGATAGTTGTAATTAATATCGAACTATATTATTATGTACTGCAGTGATGTGAGATTTGGTGTATTAAAAAAGTAATGTTATTTGAATGAATTTCACATGAAAAATGAAAAATGAAAAATGAAAAATGAAAAATGAAAAATGAAAAATGAAAAATGAAAAATGAAAAATGAAAAATGAAAAATGAAAAATGAAAAATGAAAAATGAAAAATGAAAAATGAAAAATGAAAAATGAAAAATGAAAAATGAAAAATGAAAAATGAAAAATGAAAAATGAAAAATGAAAAATGAAAAATGAAAAATGAAAAATGAAAAATGAAAAATGAAAAATGAAAAATGAAAAATGAAAAATGAAAAATGAAAAATGAAAAATGAAAAATGAAAAATGAAAAATGAAAAATGAAAAATGAAAAATGAAAAATGAAAAATGAAAAATGAAAAATGAAAAATGAAAAATGAAAAATGAAAAATGAAAAATGAAAAATGAAAAATGAAAAATGAAAAATGAAAAATGAAAAATGAAAAATGAAAAATGAAAAATGAAAAATGAAAAATGAAAAATGAAAAATGAAAAATGAAAAATGAAAAATGAAAAATGAAAAATGAAAAATGAAAAATGAAAAATGAAAAATGAAAAATGAAAAATGAAAAATGAAAAATGAAAAATGAAAAATGAAAAATGAAAAATGAAAAATGAAAAATGAAAAATGAAAAATGAAAAATGAAAAATGAAAAATGAAAAATGAAAAATGAAAAATGAAAAATGAAAAATGAAAAATGAAAAATGAAAAATGAAAAATGAAAAATGAAAAATGAAAAATGAAAAATGAAAAATGAAAAATGAAAAATGAAAAATGAAAAATGAAAAATGAAAAATGAAAAATGAAAAATGAAAAATGAAAAATGAAAAATGAAAAATGAAAAATGAAAAATGAAAAATGAAAAATGAAAAATGAAAAATGAAAAATGAAAAATGAAAAATGAAAAATGAAAAATGAAAAATGAAAAATGAAAAATGAAAAATGAAAAATGAAAAATGAAAAATGAAAAATGAAAAATGAAAAATGAAAAATGAAAAATGAAAAATGAAAAATGAAAAATGAAAAATGAAAAATGAAAAATGAAAAATGAAAAATGAAAAATGAAAAATGAAAAATGAAAAATGAAAAATGAAAAATGAAAAATGAAAAATGAAAAATGAAAAATGAAAAATGAAAAATGAAAAATGAAAAATGAAAAATGAAAAATGAAAAATGAAAAATGAAAAATGAAAAATGAAAAATGAAAAATGAAAAATGAAAAATGAAAAATGAAAAATGAAAAATGAAAAATGAAAAATGAAAAATGAAAAATGAAAAATGAAAAATGAAAAATGAAAAATGAAAAATGAAAAATGAAAAATGAAAAATGAAAAATGAAAAATGAAAAATGAAAAATGAAAAATGAAAAATGAAAAATGAAAAATGAAAAATGAAAAATGAAAAATGAAAAATGAAAAATGAAAAATGAAAAATGAAAAATGAAAAATGAAAAATGAAAAATGAAAAATGAAAAATGAAAAATGAAAAATGAAAAATGAAAAATGAAAAATGAAAAATGAAAATGAAAAATGAAAAATGAAAAATGAAAAATGAAAAATGAAAAATGAAAAATGAGAAATGAGAAATGAGAAATGAGAAATGAGAAATGAGAAATGAGAAATGAGAAATGAGAAATGAGAAATGAGAAATGAGAAATGAGAAATGAGAAATGAGAAATGAGAAATGAGAAATGAGAAATGAGAAATGAGAAATGAGAAATGAGAAATGAGAAATGAGAAATGAGAAATGAGAAATGAGAAATGAGAAATGAGAAATGAGAAATGAGAAATGAGAAATGAGAAATGAGAAATGAGAAATGAGAAATGAGAAATGAGAAATGAGAAATGAGAAATGAGAAATGAGAAATGAGAAATGAGAAATGAGAAATGAGAAATGAGAAATGAGAAATGAGAAATGAGAAATGAGAAATGAGAAATGAGAAATGAGAAATGAGAAATGAGAAATGAGAAATGAGAAATGAGAAATGAGAAATGAGAAATGAGAAATGAGAAATGAGAAATGAGAAATGAGAAATGAGAAATGAGAAATGAGAAATGAGAAATGAGAAATGAGAAATGAGAAATGAGAAATGAGAAATGAGAAATGAGAAATGAGAAATGAGAAATGAGAAATGAGAAATGAGAAATGAGAAATGAGAAATGAGAAATGAGAAATGAGAAATGAGAAATGAGAAATGAGAAATGAGAAATGAGAAATGAGAAATGAGAAATGAGAAATGAGAAATGAGAAATGAGAAATGAGAAATGAGAAATGAGAAATGAGAAATGAGAAATGAGAAATGAGAAATGAGAAATGAGAAATGAAAATGAAAATGAAAATGAAAAATGAAAATGAGAAATGAGAAATGAGAAATGAGAAATGAGAAATGAGAAATGAGAAATGAGAAATGAGAAATGAGAAATGAGAAATGAGAAATGAGAAATGAGAAATGAGAAATGAAAAATGAAAAATGAAAAATGAAAAATGAAAATGAAAATGAAAATGAAAAATGAAAAATGAAAAATGAAAAATGAAAATGAGAAATGAGAAATGAGAAATGAGAAATGAGAAATGAGAAATGAGAAATGAGAAATGAGAAATGAGAAATGAGAAATGAGAAATGAGAAATGAGAAATGAGAAATGAGAAATGAGAAATGAGAAATGAGAAATGAAAATGAGAAATGAGAAATGAGAAATGAGAAATGAGAAATGAGAAATGAGAAATGAGAAATGAGAAATGAGAAATGAGAAATGAGAAATGAGAAATGAGAAATGAGAAATGAGAAATGAGAAATGAGAAATGAGAAATGAGAAATGAGAAATGAGAAATGAGAAATGAGAAATGAGAAATGAGAAATGAGAAATGAGAATGAGAAATGAGAAATGAGAAATGAGAAATGAGAAATGAGAAATGAGAAATGAGAAATGAGAATGAGAAATGAGAAATGAGAAATGAGAAATGAGAAATGAGAAATGAGAAATGAGAAATGAGAAATGAGAAATGAGAAATGAGAAATGAGAAATGAGAAATGAGAAATGAGAAATGAGAAATGAGAAATGAGAAATGAGAAATGAGAAATGAGAAATGAGAAATGAGAAATGAGAAATGAGAAATGAGAAATGAGAAATGAGAAATGAGAAATGAGAAATGAGAAATGAGAAATGAGAAATGAGAAATGAGAAATGAGAAATGAGAAATGAGAAATGAGAAATGAGAAATGAGAAATGAGAAATGAGAAATGAGAAATGAGAAATGAGAAATGAGAAATGAGAAATGAGAAATGAGAAATGAGAAATGAGAAATGAGAAATGAGAAATGAGAAATGAGAAATGAGAAATGAGAAATGAGAAATGAGAAATGAGAAATGAGAAATGAGAAATGAGAAATGAGAAATGAGAAATGAGAAATGAGAAATGAGAAATGAGAAATGAGAAATGAGAAATGAGAAATGAGAAATGAGAAATGAGAAATGAGAAATGAGAAATGAGAAATGAGAATGAGAAATGAGAAATGAGAAATGAGAAATGAGAAATGAGAAATGAGAAATGAGAAATGAGAAATGAGAAATGAGAAATGAGAAATGAGAAATGAGAAATGAGAAATGAGAAATGAGAAATGAGAAATGAGAAATGAGAAATGAGAAATGAGAAATGAGAAATGAGAAATGAGAAATGAGAAATGAGAAATGAGAAATGAGAAATGAGAAATGAGAAATGAGAAATGAGAAATGAGAAATGAGAAATGAGAAATGAGAAATGAGAAATGAGAAATGAGAAATGAGAAATGAGAAATGAGAAATGAGAAATGAGAAATGAGAAATGAGAAATGAGAAATGAGAAATGAGAAATGAGAAATGAGAAATGAGAAATGAGAAATGAGAAATGAGAAATGAGAAATGAGAAATGAGAAATGAGAAATGAGAAATGAGAAATGAGAAATGAGAAATGAGAAATGAGAAATGAAATGAAAATGAAAAATGAAAAATGAAAAATGAAAAATGAAAAATGAAAAATGAAAAATGAAAATGAAAAATGAAAAATGAAAAATGAAAAATGAAAAATGAAAAATGAAAAATGAAAAATGAAAAATGAAAAATGAAAAATGAAAAATGAAAAATGAAAAATGAAAAATGAAAAATGAAAAATGAAAAATGAAAAATGAAAAATGAAAAATGAAAAATGAAAAATGAAAAATGAAAAATGAAAAATGAAAAATGAAAAATGAAAAATGAAAAATGAAAAATGAAAAATGAAAAATGAAAAATGAAAAATGAAAAATGAAAAATGAAAAATGAAAAATGAAAAATGAAAAATGAAAAATGAAAAATGAAAAATGAAAAATGAAAAATGAAAAATGAAAAATGAAAAATGAAAAATGAAAAATGAAAAATGAAAAATGAAAAATGAAAAATGAAAAATGAAAAATGAAAAATGAAAAATGAAAAATGAAAAATGAAAAATGAAAAATGAAAAATGAAAAATGAAAAATGAAAAATGAAAAATGAAAAATGAAAAATGAAAAATGAAAAATGAAAAATGAAAAATGAAAAATGAAAAATGAAAATGAAAAATGAAAAATGAAAAATGAAAAATGAAAAATGAAAAATGAAAAATGAAAAATGAAAAATGAAAATGAAAAATGAAAAATGAAAAATGAAAAATGAAAAATGAAAATGAAAAATGAAAAATGAAAAATGAAAAATGAAAAATGAAAAATGAAAAATGAAAAATGAAAAATGAAAAATGAAAAATGAAAAATGAAAAATGAAAAATGAAAAATGAAAAATGAAAAATGAAAAATGAAAAATGAAAAATGAAAATGAGAAATGAGAAATGAGAAATGAGAAATGAGAAATGAGAAATGAGAAATGAGAAATGAGAAATGAGAAATGAGAAATGAGAAATGAGAAATGAGAAATGAGAAATGAGAAATGAGAAATGAGAAATGAGAAATGAGAAATGAGAAATGAGAAATGAGAAATGAGAAATGAGAAATGAGAAATGAGAAATGAGAATGAGAAATGAGAAATGAGAAATGAGAAATGAGAAATGAGAAATGAGAAATGAGAAATGAGAAATGAGAAATGAGAAATGAGAAATGAGAAATGAGAAATGAGAAATGAGAAATGAGAAATGAGAAATGAGAAATGAGAAATGAGAAATGAGAAATGAGAAATGAGAAATGAGAAATGAGAAATGAGAAATGAGAAATGAGAAATGAGAAATGAGAAATGAGAAATGAGAAATGAGAAATGAGAAATGAGAAATGAGAAATGAGAAATGAGAAATGAGAAATGAGAAATGAGAAATGAGAAATGAGAAATGAGAAATGAAAATGAAAAATGAAAAATGAAAAATGAAAAATGAAAAATGAAAAATGAAAAATGAAAAATGAAAAATGAAAAATGAAAAATGAAAATGAAAAATGAAAAATGAAAAATGAGAAATGAGAAATGAAAATGAGAAATGAGAAATGAAATGAGAAATGAGAAATGAGAAATGAGAAATGAGAAATGAGAAATGAGAAATGAGAAATGAGAAATGAGAAATGAGAAATGAGAAATGAGAAATGAGAAATGAGAAATGAGAAATGAGAATGAGAAATGAGAAATGAGAAATGAGAAATGAGAAATGAGAAATGAGAAATGAGAAATGAGAAATGAGAAATGAGAAATGAGAAATGAGAAATGAGAAATGAGAAATGAGAAATGAGAAATGAGAAATGAGAAATGAGAAATGAGAAATGAGAAATGAGAAATGAGAAATGAGAAATGAGAAATGAGAAATGAGAAATGAGAAATGAGAAATGAGAAATGAGAAATGAGAAATGAGAAATGAGAAATGAGAAATGAGAAATGAGAAATGAGAAATGAGAAATGAGAAATGAGAAATGAGAAATGAGAAATGAGAAATGAGAAATGAGAAATGAGAAATGAGAAATGAGAAATGAGAAATGAGAAATGAGAAATGAGAATGAGAAATGAGAAATGAGAAATGAGAAATGAGAAATGAGAAATGAGAAATGAGAAATGAGAAATGAGAAATGAGAAATGAGAAATGAGAAATGAGAAATGAGAAATGAGAAATGAGAAATGAGAAATGAGAAATGAGAAATGAGAAATGAGAAATGAGAAATGAGAAATGAGAAATGAGAAATGAGAAATGAAAATGAAAAATGAAAAATGAAAAATGAAAAATGAAAAATGAAAATGAAAAATGAAAAATGAAAAATGAAAAATGAAAAATGAAAAATGAAAAATGAAAAATGAAAAATGAAAAATGAAAAATGAAAAATGAAAAATGAAAAATGAAAAATGAAAAATGAAAAATGAAAAATGAAAAATGAAAAATGAAAAATGAAAAATGAAAAATGAAAAATGAAAAATGAAAAATGAAAAATGAAAAATGAAAAATGAAAAATGAAAAATGAAAAATGAAAATGAAAAATGAAAAATGAAAAATGAAAAATGAAAAATGAAAAATGAAAAATGAAAAATGAAAAATGAAAAATGAAAAATGAAAAATGAAAAATGAAAAATGAAAAATGAAAAATGAAAAATGAAAAATGAAAAATGAAAAATGAAAATGAAAAATGAAAAATGAAAAATGAAAAATGAAAAATGAAAAATGAAAAATGAAAAATGAAAAATGAGAAATGAGAAATGAGAAATGAGAAATGAGAAATGAGAAATGAGAAATGAGAAATGAGAAATGAGAAATGAGAAATGAGAAATGAGAAATGAGAAATGAGAAATGAGAAATGAGAAATGAGAAATGAGAAATGAGAAATGAGAAATGAGAAATGAGAAATGAGAAATGAGAAATGAGAAATGAGAAATGAGAAATGAGAAATGAGAAATGAGAAATGAGAAATGAGAAATGAGAAATGAGAAATGAGAAATGAGAAATGAGAAATGAGAAATGAGAAATGAGAAATGAGAAATGAGAAATGAGAAATGAGAAATGAGAAATGAGAAATGAGAAATGAGAAATGAGAAATGAGAAATGAGAAATGAGAAATGAGAAATGAGAAATGAGAAATGAGAAATGAAAATGAAAAATGAAAATGAAAATGAAAAATGAAAATGAAAAATGAAAATGAAAATGAAAAATGAAAAATGAAAAATGAAAAATGAAAAATGAAAAATGAAAAATGAAAATGAAAAATGAGAAATGAGAAATGAGAATGAGAAATGAGAAATGAGAAATGAGAAATGAGAAATGAGAAATGAGAAATGAATGAAATGAGAAATGAGAAATGAGAAATGAGAAATGAGAAATGAGAAATGAGAAATGAGAAATGAGAAATGAGAAATGAGAAATGAGAAATGAGAAATGAGAAATGAGAAATGAGAAATGAGAAATGAGAAATGAGAAATGAGAAATGAGAAATGAGAAATGAGAAATGAGAAATGAGAAATGAGAAATGAGAAATGAGAAATGAGAAATGAGAAATGAGAAATGAGAAATGAGAAATGAGAAATGAGAAATGAGAAATGAGAAATGAGAAATGAGAAATGAGAAATGAGAAATGAGAAATGAGAAATGAGAAATGAGAAATGAGAAATGAGAAATGAGAAATGAGAAATGAGAAATGAGAAATGAGAAATGAGAA